>CM046866.1:5662102-5696011 GCA_025617745.1 Heliocidaris erythrogramma | reverse complement strand
AAGGGTCAATGATCAATGAAATAAACCCCACTTATCAAATTGAAAAGCCCTCCGAATAAAAGCACGGATGGTATTCGTTCCCTCTTGAAACGCCGAACATGCCCCCGGTGCAAGCTGCTGAAAATACAATGGCGTCTTATTTTGTTTACAAGTGACTGATTCCTTTATTTTTTTTAACGCTGCATTTTTCATCAAAATAATAGCATACACGAAGTTAAGAGTGAGGCAACAGACTAACATTGAGACTGACGCTAGTCAAGTAAGAGAAATAAGTGAAGAGGAGATGACAAAACAGGCACTGAAAAATGTGTAAGATGTTATGGGACATCGTCTGCTTAGACTGGACAGGACTGCCCCTGGTGTCGTCACACATCTCAGCAGCGTTCGAGGAGCTCTCTTCAGCTGCTATATCGGGGACTGTATTTTACCGTTTTATAATTGATAATAATCATTACTAAATGTTTCCAAGCGTTGAATTTGGATAACCTTGTTTAATTTATGCCATATATGCAATAAAAAGTATTAAGCCAATATTTACTTTGATGGAATTTTCTTGTAATGTGATCTTTAAGGAAAAGAATTAAACATATATTTAAGAAGTAAGACAATGTCTAAACATCTCTAAAGACTGTTCTCATTGCTGCATGTAGGAAAATATTCATTAATAAGTGAGAAAGTCTAACTGTATTTCCGAATCGACGTGTGCAAATAATGTGCACCCTAAATCTTGATTGTAAGAATGTGAACATGATAAAGGTCCTCTCACGTTATATCAATGGACATGAACCATATGGGGAGGGGGTGAAATGAACCAGGACGCGTGATCGAGGTGTGTGTGTCTGAAAGAGAGAGAGAGAGAGATAAAAAAAGAGAGGGGGGGAGAAAAAATATGAGAAAAGGTGAAATAATATTTGATGAAAAATGGGGGGGGGGATTTTTTTTTTAACCAACCCTCCAAGGAGTTCCAAAATGAACCAGGACGTGTGATCGAGGTGTGTGCATGAGAGAGAGAGAGATAAAAAGAGAGAAAGGGAAGAAAAAAGGATGAGGAAAGATGAAAGAGAAGATGTGAAGAAAAGGGGGGGATGATTTTTTTTTAGCTACCCCTCTCAAGAATTTTTTTGTCGCCTCCAAAATTCCCTCGGGGGGGGGGGGGGGTAGGGAGGCCGGTGTTACCAGATTTGATGGGTCCAGTTTTCCTCAATAATTCTCTGACAAGCAAAAAAATAGTTTCAAAAAAGGTTTTAAGTTCTAAAAGAAAGGGGTGCCACAATTTTGGCCTATACTGTTTTGGTCAAAAGCTGTTAGGGGGTAGTCTGTTCCACCCCCCCCCCCCCGGTATGCTAGTGGGGGGGGGGGGGGGTTTGAGAGAGATAGAGAGAATGAAAGTAAAGAAAAAGGTGTAAGTGTAATAGTTCGGGTCAACTAAAATGTCCGAACTTTCAAGGTTCATAATTCTCTTTGAAAGGTACATGTATATTCACAAGACAATAAGATTCACAAACTTGGCAGCAATGCGAAAGTTGCCCCTCAAAAAATATAAGGATACCTCTTCCCTTCACCTAATATTTTATTCTTTACTTTGACTTCGATTATACACCCCCTTTTATAAAGTTCTTTATCCTACTGTACTGGTCAAAGATAGTAAATGAAAAATTCCTTATTATGAAATGTAAAAGTGTTTCTCTTAATTCGTGAGATGTGATAAATGTGAACAACATGTATTTATCATCTTAATAACTACGGTATACAACTCTTTGAACTCGACCAAGTAATGTTTTTTTAAGTGGAATGACGTTGACCCTTTTGTCCTGAAAATCCTATCAATTAGCAATTAATCACATGTTGGAACCTAATTATCATAAAGATTTAATGACACCATATGAATGACGCCTATTCGTCAATTATCGATGCGCCGTCATTAGCCAAGTGATGAATACATTAGCATACATGAATAGATTAAGCGGATTTGACCTCTCTTAATGCGCATGCGTGACACTGATCCGCATTTATATTTTACTTGCGTGTAAAGCATACGCGGTAGGGAAGCATCTTACAAAATCAATAATGCATAGGGGCTTCGGGCGTTTGTTACAGCGTAATGGCGGCCGCTTTAGGGGCTTGGTTTATTTAAATTAAAGCTTTGTACACTTTACGCGTACACAATACTGCGCGTATGCACTTTGATTAAAAGCGCACTGACAAGAGAGGATGGAATATGGCGAAAATGTTGCCCTTTTAATCATGGAGAATATCATTCCGAACAGAATGTCCAAGTTCCGTTGAATTAGGATCTTGAGATAAAAAGTTATGGCCTATAAGGTAAATGTTTATGTGTTGACAGATGTCGAAAAATCTCAAATCCCAAACAGATCCTTATTCAATGCTCTGCAGACTACTCTACTGATAAGCAATTATCAAACTATATAAATGAAATTAATAAAGTATTATTAAATTTTTCAAGTGCCGTTTGGTGTCAAAATTAGAGGCTTAAGGTAGGCCTATGTCAGATCATGGCCCTCTCTAGTAAAACATGTTATCAATTAAAAGTGCCAAATTCTACCCGGAAATTGATCACAGCCTATTCAGTGCAATTGTTTCAATAACTTTTGACAGTTGCCTTGTTACTGATAGGTTTTATGATTCAGTCACCTATATATGCTCCCCCCCCCCCCCCCTCCCCCTCCGCCCAATCAAGTATTGACACAATGTCAAATGATACGCTATAAAACTTTCATTCATATCTACACACGCACACATCGACATCGAATAATTAGCATTATCAAGGAATAGATTATACACGTGCATACATCACAGACACAGTATTGTATTAACAGTATACATGCCTCATAATTATCAGCTTCTAAACGCCCTTTCAAAGCACATGTCGTCCGGAATGTTGCTTGATTAGTTCAGTCTTGTCTCTGTTCTTCTATACAATAAACAATCTGTATCACCATTCTATGGTCATTATGACCCCTTTGTCAGGAATTGTCAATCAGAATCTTGCACGCATGCGCGATAACAAGACGGGGAATTCCAAAGAAGGCGTGAACTCAGAAGTGCATACGTCACGGGTATAGGAAATGGATATCGGGAATGGTGAAGTAAAGAGGAAATGGAACATTCTAGCTGTCAACCCCGCCCATGTTTCTCTCTGTTTGGAAACAGACGGGGAATTCCAAAGAAGGCGTGAACTCAAAAGTGCATACGTCACGGGTATAGGAAATGAATATCGGGAATGGCGAAGTAAAGAGGAAATGGAACATTCTAGCTGTCAACCCCGCCCATGTTTCTCTCTGTTTGGAAAAATAAAAACCCTGCAAGTTCTACCCCCCCCCCCCCCCCCCCCCCACCCCCCCCATCCCTTCCTGCCCGTTCAAAGTGAATTATTTACGTTTATTTACATTTTACATACTGGAAATCTGATTGGAATATCTTTCCAAATAGGAGACTGAAAAGAGATATATGTTTAAAAAGTCCATTAATGTCTCTTTCACCCCGTTCCCTGTCCCCTCCCTTCTTCTTCTCTCTCTCTCTCTATATATATATCTATCTTTCTGGGAATGATGAATCATAAACATAATTTATCTGTGATGTCTCCTGTAGCTCGGGGACTAACAATGACAAGGAAATTAAGATATTAAGCGGTTTGTCTAGGCAACAGTAAACATCATATTGATGTAAATCATTAACTAAAAGAATTTCGTTGCGGCGTGGGAGTGGGAGTGCTGTGGGCGTAAAATGAACTCGAGAAGACCCATGATATCCAGTAATCTCCCACGTGAGAACAATGTATCGTCAACCGAATGAATATTCCATATAATATGATTATTCCATTAAACAGAACAAATTGTACTAGCCGTCACATCACAGATGGATGAACAGGGGAAACAAATCGGCCGCCCCTCCTCCTACTTAAATGAAAAGTAATCCTATCTACATTTACAAGGAATTTTTAGAATTTCCTCACTTTTAAAATAGTTTACCCCATCCCCTGTTTAAAGATGCTGGACCCGCTTCTGAATAAGCACAGTAAAGAAACTATTATTTTTGTTATTATTATCACTGTTATTATTATCATTATTATTATTTTATCATGATTATTATCATTATTATTATGCGTCAAATCAACGTAATTGATTTATTATGCTCGTGCGTTAATACAGTAAAGTACAGGCTACTTGGAACTACAATTCTAAAGTACACTAAAGGAAAAAAGAAACTTATAAAAGTTCAAGAGATCACCAAATTAAATTCTCTGCATGGAAATGTACCAAATTTGGATATAATGTTGATTCAATGCATGGCTTTAAATGACAGTCAATAACAAAAAGTTTTCTTCAATGCCACAAAAGAAATGTGCACTGAAACAAAGGACTCTCTAATCCCAAAGTCACAAAGATAAACTGCAGTCTTGTACACCATATGCATGTCAATGAATGAAACAAAAGAATTTCAAAAGGGATTTGCACCCCTCGAGCAAGAGGATATTGATGTTCTGCCATGGTTCGCCCGTTCACCAGACCTTTCCCCAATTGAACATCTCTGGGAAGAGCTTGGTCGACGTGTGTCAGGCGTGACAATCAACCCATCAATAGGGAGACGCTCATTGCAGCACTGCAAGAGGAATGGAACAATGTTCCCCAGGCTACCATCGCGAATCTGATCGGAAGCATGCGAAGACGGTGTACAGCTTGCCAGCAAGCTAGAGGTGGCCATACTGGCTATTAATCTGTTTGGATATGAACTTGCAAATCCCTTTTGAAATTCTTTTGTTTCATTCATTGACATGCATATGGTGTACAAGGCTGCAGTTTGTCTTTGTGACTTGGGGATTAGAGAGTCCTTTGCTTCAGTGCACATTTCTTTTGTGGCATTGAAGAAAACTTTTTGTTATTGACTGTCATTTAAAGCCATGCATTGAATCAACATTATATCCAAATTTGGTACATTTCCATGCAGAGAATTTAATTTGGTGATCTCTTGAACTTTTATAAGTTTCTTTTTTCCTTTAGTGTATGTATGTTACATCGTGAAATGATGAACTGTACAGGCGTCATTATACGTTCTTGTTTGTTGTTGTTTTGGGGGGGAGGGGGGGGGTTGCTCTTCTTGCTCAGTGGTCCATATTCTGAACTCCGGTTTAACTCAAACCATGGTTTAAATCTGTGTTTAACTATGGTTAGCCCAAAATGTCAAAACTTTGTTTACACTGTATGTTCCTTATATTTACTGGATTCTGGTCTCATGCTTTAATGGCCAAGAAAAATATTGTGCTTATCATTCCCAGCTAGTTCTTAAAATTTTGAGTACCAAAATGCTGATAAATTGAATATCTACTGTTAGAGACGTATGTCACATTTGGCTGCCCATAGTTAAACCACACATTTAGACCATGGTTTAAGTTAAACCGGAGTTCAGAATACGGGCCAGTGTGTTCTGATTTGCGTAATGAATACCCTTGTACAATCTCGTTCACTCAACTCATACACCAGTCTACGAACAATAGACTCGTCTACTTCAGCTCGTATTCATGAATCTCCGAGTTTATGAATATTCATGAGTAGCGCAAGGGTTTGATTATTCGACGTTCTTAACATTTTTTCTTAGGTTTCATCCATAAATTTAGGATGTATGTAAAAAGGAATATTCCAAGATTCTATTATCTGAAATTCAGAACCATATTCCTATATCATAACATTGAAAATCAGGCTTACATATTGCCTTCAAAATGATTTTCATTCGTGCGTCTTAGAAGACGCGTAAACACACCTTACATTTCTTGCGTCATTACACTTTTGTAATAGGCGTCTTGCTACACTATTTCTCTTCAAAATGAGCCATAAATCAGCATGTATTCTTTTTGAGGACGGTCAGGAACCAAAAAAGTCTATCACCTTGTCATCCCCTTCGTCCGACGAAGAGCGAGTTTCTTGCATTGGCAACAATGCTGCGGTCTGATTGGTCAACGCGTCCTAGCCCTGCTGCGCTTCGTGATCAGGGTCAACGAACTTCAACGGTGTGGAAACGACCACCTACATGTCAGGGTTTAGCGTCGTCTACTTTAGTCGCAGAAACCAAGTATTCGTATATTTATAATGAATGGAGTCACATGAAAAAGCTAATAATTAAAGCAGTAGCTGCAGTTAGATTAGATTTAGATTTATTGTTTATTTCAATTCTTTTCAGCAATCAACATACAAATCAGTAATAATGTAAATACAAATCAACAAGTAATCATCATAAACATAGTGTATGGGTAACATGAATAATAACAATATTACTCATTAGAATCAATTTAGATAATAATATGATTTAAATACATGTACATAGTTATTCAAGTGTGTGATTTAAAGTAAGAAAAGAAATGAAAAAAGAGACCAGTTCGTCATAATATTTCTAAAAAAATTAATAAACCACCCTCTTTACCTCATTAACGCCATTAATCTAGTCTTCCAGGTAAGTGTGGATACGTGTATATTCTCGTGTCCCATATGTGTTTTTCTGCGTCGGCTTTACTGCCCCTGTTAACTAAAGTTTGGCATTTGTTGTTAGCCCCAGATTTGGAGGTGAAAATGTTAATTCTTCGAGTTATTCAAATAAATGTTATATTGTAACCATTAGTTAAAGATGGGATTCATGTGTCCCAAATTTCCTACGACAAAAATACTCTGCACATTTTCATGCAAGGCCGTACGGAGGAATTTTTCCTGGGGGGGGGGGGGGTATAATGTATTCAATATTCAAGGGAACACGCAAGTGAGGAAAGGTGTGGGAGGGGGTTATATCCTGCTCCCACACGAGGGAGCTTTTGCATTTTTAGAATTGAAAGTGAACGATCTGGTGCACACTTTGAGAGGAATTATTTGAAAATCTAAAATCCGAGTCTTAAAAAAAAAAGAAAAAAGGGGGATTTGAGAATTTCGGAGGGGGCCAGGGGTAGGGGCAACCGCCCCCCCCCCCCGCACCGCTGTGTAGTACGGAAGATTTGACATGCAAAGTTCGTGTAGCATTGCCTTAACTGCATCTGATCTTGGCTCTGACTGCCTACCTGTTTCCTTTTTGTCTTTAATTCACTGCCCACACTTTCTGTCATTTGTATTTGCTTTATCTTCTGTAGTTATCTTTCATTCATTCAATTCAATTCTCTTTCTTTTATAGGTATATAGACAGCAACAAAGTCAACAGAATACTGTTGCAACCTCTTGGGGTCCTGACAGGGGGGGGGGCTGTTTAGCTGGGGGGGGGGGGATTGATATTGGTTCGAGTACATGCTCTGCCCCAATCCAACTACCCAAGCTTTGGGAGTAAAAATAAAAGGCACCCCTCAGGACCGAGTTGTGTTTGGCATCCATTCTTCAAAAATATCACTTTCACAGTACCACTTTTAACTCGTTCGCTTATCCTTTCATCTGTTCTCAGAATATTACCCAAACCTTATATATTGCATGCTGGAATAAACAATTAATTTAAATTTGAAATGCAAAACACTTTTATTTAATACTTCTGATATTTCTTTTCTGCCTGAGCATGATAGAACAAATAACCACTAACATTGTAACTCATTTACACAGCAGAAAACACAACATACATTAGGTAAATATTAAGATGTTTTGAAGCAATATATTATTTTGGAGTACCAAATACATTGATTACTTGTGACTAAGTATGTCTACAGTACAAGGCAGGCATCCTGGTCGATCCCCAATCCTATTTTTAAATATTAGACATAAATAAATAGAGTCAATATAGTACAAAAGGCAGAACTGATGATCTTGCAAAATATTTCTTTTTTAACATGTCATAAATAAAGGGCATGCAATATATCTGGTAATATAAATAAAGCACCTATAACTTTACACTGATTGCACTATAGAAGGCAGATAATCATCCATAATATCATAATGTATGCTAGAAAGACTGGCACTGATAAATAAACCCCCAAAGACATCCATGCACCAACGAGAAAGCCATCAATATAGCATTAAACAAAAAACAAAACAAAAAATAAATTACCCAGCATAAGAACGATTGAAGCATAAATCTGGATCGTCTCTATTAGCATTTGCCTTTTGATAGGTACACAATGAACTATGACTGAGCTTAATAAAAATCTTACCAACAACAGGGAAAGATATTACTACAAAACTTGTAGTTTACAGCAAAGTATATGACATTACAACAATGAAGCATAGTGTGACAACTATCTCCACGTAAAAATCACATTGTATGTATGGAAGAAATATAAATCAGCTGTAAGTGGCACAACAGTTTAAGAAATAATACGTTTACATACCTTTGGTATGTCAGTTGATATCAACAGATAACAAGGTAGTACATACATGTACATACTGACCGAGCTATGTGGACACGTCAGTATTGCAACTTACTGGCTCTTTATACATGTGCATTTACATGGTAAGTCTTGCACACATACAAAATTTAATTTTCTATTATGTTATATGATGCGTAACACAAATATACAGGAAGTAATGTTTTGCATGACAGAGCCTTCAAAGAACAAGGAAATAATGTGTCTCGCCATGTTCGTATGCAATCATTTTTGCAGGTAAATTGTAACATTTGACCTCATTTGACCTTTGACCCCCAAATAACACTGAGGTCACCATAGCATCTACCATCCAAGTATGGCTACAAACAGGCAAATGGTTGCAAAGTTATTCACGTTTTATAAGCATCACGGATGGACGACGGACAGACGGACGCCGCTAAGGATCCCTTAGTCTCACTCCACCTCGGTGTCTCGACAAAAATTTACTCAATATGAAAATAATCTACATAAATTTCTTTATCTAATTCTTTATCTAAATCCTCTCCACTCGATACACTATCAGTGTCACTTGATGGTATCTGTTTTGAACAAGATATTACTAGGTTCTTAAACCATATACATCGACAACCGGGGCCACAGAAACGATTCTCTTTTTTTGCATTTGCATAAACGATTTTGACATTTGCTCTGAGCACAAGAACAACCCGTTGTAAGATATGAAACATTGCATTTAATCTTAATCCAATCTTATATTTTCATTAGAGTCCCACTGGCATGTAACATCTACTCCATCATCTTCACATACATGTACAAGAAAGCTATACAGTTTAATATCTGGATGATTGAATATGGGTAATTCCATATATAAGGGAGCCAATTTGTGACATTTTTGGTGTCCCTTTTACATATGAAACCCACATGTTTTTATGGCTCATAATGAAAACACCAATAGTGGAGTGAGATTGTAAAGTGATCTCCAAGCATAATGCTGCATTGTCATGCTTAGAATCACCTTAAAATCGTACTGCACTATTTAAGTCTTTACTCAGAGCCACACAAACATGTGGTGGGTTTCATATGTAACAGGGACACCAAAAATGTCACAAATTGGCTCCCTTATTTATGGAATTACCCGTATAGGAGATTTCACTCTATTCCAAACAGTCTGAACCCAACAGGTTTGAAGCCAATGCAGCCTCAAAGCTGAACTTGAAGGCAAAAGACCATACACATTTCCAGGATGCATTTCCAGGATGCACGATGCATTGAAGTATACACATAATACCGTTTACCGGTATAAAAGTCTATAAAATGAAAGTAACCTTGTATCACTATCTACATTTAAATTTGTATGTTATATAACGATTGTGGTGTATCTGAGGATAGTTCTCCAGAAATAAAGGATGCATACTGGAACAAAAATGTTAAAGAATACACGTTTCCAAGATTTGCAAAAAAAGGAGACAAAATCGCACCCACTACATACTTGTACATAAAGTGCTTGGATGCATTGCTTTAAATCAATTCTTTTCGCACTCAACTGGGATAAATCTTAATCTTTTTCTTGTTGCATCTGTTGGAAACTGAATGCATTTTTCTCTACAAATATTGACAAATTTGTAAAGTGATTACATTCCTCTCTTGTGGCAAAGAGGGCAAATGGCATTCCAAACTAATGGATCGAAATACAAGGTTAAATCACGAAAATTAAAATCAATCACAGAAAATGGATTTCTGACGAAATTGTCTCTCATGCATTAACTTTTGAGTGTGCAATTTGCTGTTACATTGACCAAGTATATTTCTAAATTGTGATTCAACACTGTTAATTGAAAGAATGGGAACCTTTCTAGTCTTTTGAATTTCCAATACCATCATCACCACCATCACAATCTATAGTATGATCATTGATATGGCACTTTCGCCTTTAAGACTTCTGAAAAGTGTTCATAGGCAGTACTTAACAAAAAACATTTAGTATCCTTACAAATGTTACACAGGTGTAAAATAGTTGTATTAAAGACACTTGATAATACAACTTCTTCATCTCTTGAAGAATCATTTTCTTGGGATTTCAAAGAAAAGCTTTGTTCTAGTTCTTCTAATGACAAACTATCATAATTTTCTCGTAAAGCAAACCTCTGACACGAAGGACATTAAACAGTATCACTTTGTAAAACAAACTGATCATTAAATCTCTTTCAATTTAGAAATGCTTTCTTGTGGAAGAGAACATACAGAAATATTTCCTAGCTTTCAGATGTGAATCACAGAATGAGTACTGTACTCGATCCAGGATTAAAAATCTGTGCTCTGTGCCTTTTACAAAGAGGAATTGACTCTGGAATTGATGTACAGTTAAGGAAAAACGTCAAATTAAAATCCCCGACTGTGCAATAAATATCAAACTCAGATAACCTATCACACATAAGATGACTTTAAAAGCATGGCAAATGTTCTTTCATTCTGCTTTTTCAGGTGTGTAGATTTCAGGTGCTTTTCAATCAACCGACTTTATTTTGTTCATATATTTCTGCCGACAGGCATTATACATACTGTCATTTTCATTTATGGCAGAGCAGTTTTCCAAAATATAAGAATTTAATCTCGTAGTTGAGGAGGTTGAAATATGGTGATATCTATTAGACGTTCGACTACAAAGTTGACAAAGACCAGATACACGTTTGTTGCATGGGGTACTCTGACGTTCCTTTACCTCACAGGTAGTGTCATATGCACGTTTACTGTGTGAGGTCCTCGTTGGTTCTATCCCAACAATGATCCTGTTTGATTTGTTTCAACTGTGCTTGGGAATAGTGCTTACATGTACAGGTAATTCAACAAAAGAATAAGAACTGTTATGGGTTCCAAATTTACTTGCACTTGGTTGATGAGGTGCATAGTCTGGTGGACGAGTCGGTTGGTAGATGCCATCCCAATGGCTGGAGGGTAGTGGCACGCTGGCAAGACTGGCTTCACATGTAAGTGGAGAGGAGTGAGGAGATGCATCGGGTGGACGAGTCAGTTGGTAGATGCCATCACAATGGCTGGAGGGAAGTGGCATGCTGGCAAGACTGGCTGCACATGTAGATGGAGAGGAGTGAGGAGATGCATCGGGTGAACGAGTCGGTTGGTAGATGCCATCCCAATGGCTGGAGGGTAGTGGCATGCTGGCAGGCGCTGAAGCAGATGGATGAATACATGGATCGATAGGTGGACGGATGGGTGGGTAGATATTCATTGACAAGTGCTCAAGAGGTGTTCAACGATGCATTCAGCATGTCAGATTGAGAGCTGTGCACTGATGTCTCCGGGAATCCAGAAATACACGGCACTTGCTGCACATAACAAGATGATAGGTGGAGCAACAAATAAAACAAAGACAAGATATTTATGCAAACCAAAATTTAAACATTTTGCATTAAATATGGCCTCAAATTTTTCAGCGAATTTTTCTCTTTCTGCTCATGTATAATGTGTAATTTCTGGCATTCTGATTCAAAAGATAATGCAAAAGTGTCTTTGTACTAGGCCTACTATGGGTTAACACAACCATGTCTATGTGGTTTGACAGTCCATGATTATTTGCTTATTTTATTAATTTCATTATACGCAGTGGCTATTCTTATGACGAGTCGTAAGAATAATTTTCCGGCTATTCTTACGTTGCATAGGGTTAGGGTTAGGAAAATGGAGCGTATGCGCATGTTGTAAGAATAGCCGAAAAATTATTCTTACGACGCCGCAGAGTACGAAAATGGAGCATGTTATGACTCGTCGTAAGAATAGCCACTGCCTTCATTATAACTGGGAATAAATTATTGGCGGGACATTTTGACCAGTCAGCAGCAAAATCATATTCATTTAGTTTTGATTCATTTCAAACATTTCTCTCAGGTTTTGTCATTCACTCAACACATTGCCCACTAGAATTAGAAACAACTTGAGTGCAAAAGAAATATTCAGAGTATCAGGAATTATAAAACGGGTTCAAGAATGTAGCCATCCTGATTGGTCAAATAACACCACGTGACTGTGCAAAAAAAAAGTGATAACATACAGCAAGAGGGAACTGTTGCACATGTAAACATGTAAACATGTAAACATGTAAACATAAACATGTAAACATTTATGTAGCGCAGACGATACGACTCGATTTTGCTATATGTTTTTACACGCTATACCGTATACGCAATCGATATCGCGATATCGATCGTCGCGCGAAAGTCAACAAATCAACAAAAACAACAAATCAACAAAATTACAGCTGTAGCGCTACCGCGGTCGGATCTGTGTCTTAAATGAAAGTTTAAGTTTACTTTTTGACGATAGAATTGTGTAAAAAATGGCTGTATCTTCGAATCTCAGTTTTGCACTTCTCACGGAGGAAGAACTCGACGATCTACTGAATGGGAAGGATTCCAACAGCACGAAAAGAGCAGTGAAATTTGGATTTTCAAAGCTTGAAAGTTTCGCTAAAATTACTCGCACGGACCTATCCACCATCACCCAACGTGAGTTAGATACGCTGTTGAGCCATTTCTATGCAGGCATCAGAAAAGCGGATGGAACGGACTACACAAAGAAATCATTTATGTCAATCAGGTACGGTATTCAGCGTCATTATTTGGATCATCATGCATTTGACATTGCTGATATGAAGTCTTTCCCTAAAAGCAACAACATATTTAAAGCTGTGCTAGTAAAACTTAAGAAAGAGGGCAAAGGAAAAGTGAACCATAAGCCTGTTATCTCAGCCGAGGACATGGAAAAGATCCAGACATCTGATCAGACCAATTGTTCTTCCCCTTCTGGACTACAGAACAAGGTATTTGTTGACATTTTAACATATTTTTGTAATCGAGGACGTGAAAACGTGCGCTGTATGAAACCTTCAGATTTCACCGTTGAGAGTGATGAAAATGGTCTCAAATACATTTCTAAGCGAGATACTTTGACCAAAAACAACCGAGAGGATGAAGATGAGTCGTCTAACAGTGGCTACATGTATGAAATTCCCAAAAGTGACAGGTGCCCTGTGAATTCCTATTTGTTGTATGTTTCTAAGCTAAATCCTGACTGTCCATTTTTGTGGCAGAGACCTAAAGTTGCAGTGCCTAAAATGGAGAATGAGCCATGGTACTTCAACATGCCACTAGGTGTCAATATAATTGCGAACAAAGTTAAAGACATTACAAAGAAAGCTGGATGCAGTAGAACCTATACTAACCATTCTATTCGAGCCACTTGCATTACTTCGCTTGACAGTGCTGGTTTTGAGACAAGGGATATAATGTCCGTGAGCGGCCATCGTAGTGCAACCTCACTGAAGCATTATTCCAGAACAAGTGACAAGCCCCCCGGATAACCACCCCTAGGATAACCACCCTCTAGGACAACTACCCCCTAGGACAACTACCCCCTAGGGCAACCACCTCCAGGGGGTAGGCGTCCTAGAGGGTGGTTGCCCTAGGGGGTAGTTGTCCTGGGGGTAGTTGTCCTAGAGGGTGGTTATCCTAGGGGTGGTTATCCGGGGGGTGGTTGTCCAGGGGGTAGGAGTCCTAAAACCGTATTATGCATCCATTCACGATTCCTGCTCAAAAATGTTGTTTCTAGTGGTATAAATAGTAGTTGCGGGAGTGGGTGTATACAATAAAGTTCTCAGGAATGAAGCAATTCACTGCATTGAATAACAATTTAGTGTGAGCTCTTCCCAGTATGATATCATAATTCCGTAGTAAAATGACGTTTGACAGAATGCAGTATCGGTCCTCTTATTCACAGTAGGTCAATTCCACAGTAACGGAAGGACAATCACACACAAACTGTATCTAAATGTCCTTCCGTTACCGTGGAATTAACCAATAGTGTATTCTGTGGTATACCCTATTATTCAAAGGACAGAGCACTGTGGAATATATTTCATCAAGTCAGAAATCTAATTACAAGCATAGCCATCAAAAATTACGAGAAAATATATATTTGCATATCCTAGGACAAATAAAAAATAAACGCATTTTCAATATTTACTTGATTAATTTGGAATGTTTAATCACATTTGTTCAGTGCAATATTGTGTTATGCCAAAATACACGAACGATAATTCATACGGTTCACACCTTCTACGCCTACCTACCTTTTTCTAAGAGGCCTTCATATTATTTCTCATATTCAAGAAAAATATGGTAATAGTATAATCCTTTTCAAAATGATTCAAACAAAAGTGATAGTCCATTACCATCAAGACATTATTGTACAAGCAAGAGAACGTGTATGTAGAAAACGATTGTCATTAATACATACATATATATATTGCTATATGGGCAGCCATACATTACGGCTGATACTATTTTGCTTGTAAAATTTTCTAAGTTCCATTGTCGACTTGATGTCTGCTGACTTTAGGTGGCCAGACCTCAAGTTGACTTTTATGTGGATATTTCCATTGCTGCATACATATAATATACAACGTATTTGGTCTCCTCGAAATCAATGTTTGTTTTCTACGAAAATATCGTTGTTCATTTTTAGTATCTTAATATACATTATTATCATATGTACAGGTAATTATTCTAAAATCCGTTAAAGTAACAATGTCTGTATAAGTCATTTGAAGTGGCATTATATTGTTTTGAACGAACATACACAAAGTATAAAGCATAAGCTCAGTATAGAAACACACTTGGGACACAAAATATACATATTTACAAAACATATTACATGATAGTATACTTAATCATTTAGGATTACACAATGATTGCATATAATATAGTATAGTAATCAAATGTACAGTGTCTCTTAAATAATAGTAAAATTGCAAAATATATTTATTACTGATAATGAATGATATGAAATCATTCATTCAATTTGAAAAACATTGTGGCATCCTTCATTTCGGGGCTAAGAAACAAACCATCAAACATATTTTGTATACTATTTACAACTCTATTACTTCCTTATATTTTTGTTTTGTATTCAGTAGTTTTTATTTCTCAAGAACTTCAATCTTCAACGAAAGGAAATACATATAAAACTTCAATATTTCATAAACAAATTTACAAACACAATGACAACCTAATGTTATATATGTATGTTTTTACAACATGTCCTCTCAAACATAATTATTATACTTTTCGAGAGTCAATCTATTAATACAGAAAAAATAGCATAAACAGATCTTTCCAAAATACACAAAACAAAACAATATACAAATTGAGTAATCCTTTTATTAAAACTCCCCACTTTACCTTCCACTCCCACCCCCCTCAGTTCCCTCCTCTCTAACCACCTGACAAACAAGATCCTTCTCCCCTTCCCTCCTCCCTACCCGTCCCTTGAAGTTCTACCTGTGTGGGGATGAAAAGCGTTGAATTTTCTAACAATTCTAAACCATTAGAAAGTATGAAAATAACTGAAAATGAAAAGTTTTACATAAAGGTTCAACCTCGGTACTTTGCTCTATATTTAGCTCTCCCCAAAATTTTCCAAATTTTCCCATTTCCTTAAATGTAATTGATGTTTTATTTCTTCCTAATGCCAATTTTCTTTCCTCTATTTCCACTTCTCTAAACGTGCATTTTATTTTATCTCTATTTATTTCTGACGTTTTTTCTCTTCCTCTAAAAACCAAGTATTTTACTAGAATTATGAAATGATTAACTAATTGTTCTTTTCCCTGTTCCCGTAATTTTATCCCAAATAATATTTCTTTCCAACTTAAATTAGTCAGAGATATGAAGTTAAAAAATATTATTGCAGTTTCTCCATATTAAGTCTCCTCTTCTTTTTTACAGAAGCTACATAAATTTGAATCCACCTTTCCAAATAAATGTAAATGTTGATTTGTGTAAATAATACCGTGCAACAATTTGGATTGGAATTCCCTAAGTTGGTTATTGAGTGTACACTGTCTTGGTCTTTTATAAGGGATTTCTATATCTTTATTGGCAAATCCATAATTACATCTTATTCTTGTGAAAACAATGGGAGCGGCTGATTTCTTTGAGAGAAATTCCCTATAGATTTTTTTAAAATTAATATTAGCTATTGATTTTTTTTACCGATTAGAAAAGCAATACCCCTATCATCAGCAAAACTATCGCCATCTTTATTCATGTTTCTTTTCCAGCTAAGTGGAAGCATCTTATAAATCATCTGTATCAATTCAAAGTCCTTTACATTTATCCCTCACTGTTGAAAGTATGAGTATGATCGTAAGTTCCCATTATGATCCATTATATGTTTTACTCGAAATATTTTTTTGTCAAATAGATTTTTATCAAATATACACTTCCCTTTGATTTTTATGAATTTGTTATTAAAAATTATTTCATTTCCTTTGTATGGTTCACAATTCGTTCGGAAGTTTCTGGTTTACATCCATACTTCCAATATATCAATATAAAATTTTTGCAGGGTTACGTTCAATAAACCCAATAAATAATCACCAGAGAAAATGAAATTTCCTGGTAAATATTTTGTAAAGAACTTCTACCCATCTGCGAAATTCCGGGCCCAAGTTATAAAAGCCTAATACTTCATTTCAAAAAAACATGTGACACCGAATCAAATCAAATTATATCAAAGATTTCATCGATCCACTACATAATATAATTTCATTGTTAAAGTATTCAAACAACTTCAACAAGGAATTGTCAAAGAACAAATATAAAGGTATATGTATGTACTTGACTCAAAGTATGTGCGTAGCGTATGTAGGTAGCGTAATTAAAATACTGCTTCCATTTCATATCATTTTTTTCCATAAGTTTCTTGACCCACATAACCCTCTGGACTTTAATCAGTCATTCAAAATTCATCATTGTGGTTTTATGAATTTTATTTCTTCCTCTCCACAAAAATTCAAAAGTTATCTTATCTAAATCTTCATAAACCCATTTTGGGACCGGTGTGAGGGATGCTGCATAAATAAATTTAGAATATACAAACAACTTCAATAACTGTATTTTACCCAACATTGTTAGGTCCCTTTGCTTCCACCAACCCAAAAGCTTTTTAATTTTACTTAATATCTCCTTGTAGTTCAACTTTCTTTTACTTCTCTATCTAAGGAAAATACCACACCTAATATTTTTACAAAATCAACTTTTTGACCTAGGGGCATTCCATAACACTTCCCGTGTAAAGATCCCAACAAAAGAATTTTTGTTTTCTCCTTGTTAATTTGGAGTCTGGAAAGTATTCTGAAATTCTCTGATAATCTAATTACTCTTAAAATGGAGACTTTATCTTGTACAAAGAGGGTCATGTCATCCGCATACATGACTTGCTTAACCTCGTCCTTTCCGAAACAAATACCTTTAATTTCCCTATCATTTATGGGCTAATATTTCTATACATAAGATAAATAAATAAGGAGAGAGAGGGGATCTCCCTGTCTTACTCCTCTTTGTACTTCAAACTACCCTGTCGACATCCCTTCATTAAAAATACAACTTTGTGCATTTTTGTAAAGAACTTCTACCCATCTGCGAAATTCCGGGCCCAAGTTATAAGAGCCTATAATACTTCATTTAAAAAAAAAACATGTGACACCCAATCAAATCAAATTATATCAAACATTTCATTGATCCACTACATAATATAATTTCATTGTTAAAGTATTCAAGTGTACTTGACTCAAAGTATGTGCGCATTGTTTACGAAAATTATAAAACACAAAGCAATTATAATCTAACTACGGATAGGTATCTTTACACAATAAAATGTCACCGATTGCGTCATTTCATGTTTGTAATACGGTAATGCTGTGTATCTATCTTTGAATACATACCTAAACATATGGATGACTTCTAACTAATCTTGAAACAGTCAGATTCTCCTCAAAACTTATACGAGACTGATTACGTAAATAAAGCAAAAGATGAAAGTACTGTATAAATTAGTTCGAGACATCAATTAATAAGAAAACGGAGTTTCAGTGGAAATACTCTGCAAACGCCGTTAATATAATATACATATCGTAAGTCAGTAAGTTCAAACAAATCATTCTTAAGTGGAGAATCAAGTAGATTGTTATCATTTGATATATCTCAAACTTTAATCTCCTTCAGAGACCTATGTTGCGTCTCATTACTTATTTGTCAAATTTTAGTGTGATATACCAATGTACACAAATTGCTGCGTATGTTTGCTTACAAAAAAAAAACAGGCTCGTTTTTTCAAAGTACACATGGCTTATGTGGTACAATAAGACGGTTAAGATGGTTTGATAATTATAATAACAATGAAAAGATCTAAATCTAATCGAGATATCCCTTCTGTGAGAAATTCAGTGATTTCAAGTTGACTGAATAATAATCTTAACTAATATATGTACAAGTAGTTAAAACAGTTTAAATAAGAACCAAGAACAGATCTAAATCTGGAGATATCCCTTCTGCGAGAAAATGATTTAGTGAGTTTCAAATTTACTAAAGGCTTATGAACAAGTACGTGTTAATAAACCCAATATCTATCTATATATATTCATATGCATGTGGGTATAGTAAGTATAAGTGAATGATCATCTGACCATACATCCAGTAAGATCGTGATATTCGTTTCATTTCCATTCATTATTTAACATCATAAATAGATAAGCTAATTATAGCAAAACACGTTGCTGTAGGCCTACATTATGGTATGCAGCAGATATGAAACAATCCATTCACTATGATACACGAAAGTATAATATCAAAACTGTCCACACTATTCACTGAATAGTATCACTTGATCACTTATATAGTAACATGTTATTTATCAGTTTAATATTTTTATATCTTTCATCGAATTTCAAAACACAGTTCATTTTCATGAAGTTTAGACTACATATATATATATATATAATATATATACACACACACACACACACCATCATATATTATGAAAGAAAGCACCTCTGCAATGAATAAGTTGATGTTCTTCACACCATATACCCTATATACCATAGTGATTCTTCAGAGTTTGTTTTTATCATTCAGCAACTGAAAGACTCCATTCCCAGAATGCACAACATAATCATTATACGGCATTACTTGTCACTTCGAAGGCGCGGGGTTTACCCTGTCACAACCAATCCTGTAACCTATTCCAACATATCATGTACTTTTCAGGTCATTTATTCCTCTAACTCAAAACAGTTTTTCCCCAACCAGAAATTCTTTATGACCAGTTTCAGTTACTGCCATTTTCATTGTCATTGGCAGTTTTTAGACAGTCATAATGTCCCTCTGTCATTTCATTAGTGCCTCTGGCATTATTTCTTCCTTTTCTCTGTACGTACTTGTTATTTATAGAAATGTTTATTTTATGCTATCCATGTTTGACTTTATGAATGCTATATCTTGTGTATATTTCTTGACGTGATTTTATATATGTATGATGAAAACTTTCGATTTTATATTTTATATGTGAAATAAATGTTGCTTCAAATTATGCAATTTGTGTGTTGGAGAAATAGCGTTTTACAATACGAAAAGGCAGTACATTAATGTAAGTGAATCAACTCTGCATATTATATGTATATCGTAAATCTTTAGCTTTGGTTAATTGTTGATGAAATGATTTGTTTGCATTTCAAGCAGGAAATATACGTTATCGAGCCACAGCTTAACATGGTTATTTCCCAATTAGATCTTAAACAGCTGCCAATAGATATGCTCGAGCCATTCTAGGATCACCAAAATGTCGACGCTGATTTTTGACACATTATTTACACTCTAAAGCGTAACAGCTTTGACATTATCAGTTTATCAAATTTCCGTAATGAAGAAAAGTTCCTTTATATAAAAAATTATTTTCATCAAAATTTTTTCACTATTATGATCTGGAGTATTAAAAGAAATAGGATCAATTTGGAAAGCAAAATACTTCGAACAATATGTATCTCAAGCAACAACACAGCATCAACACAGCCGTGATAAAGGCGCCCACGCCGAAAGCTTGGCACTAGCAACGGACATAGAGCTACGTCTCGTGTCATCATTCGCTTTTGGACGTCTTACAAGATATATATATATATATATATATATATATATATATAAATGAATGTATGCATTCACATTGAAAGATAAACGTTATCATTTCATAACATATAAGTCACAAATCTCGCAGGAGTCTTAGGCGTTAAT
Source organism: Heliocidaris erythrogramma (assembly GCA_025617745.1). Classification (NCBI taxonomy): domain Eukaryota; kingdom Metazoa; phylum Echinodermata; class Echinoidea; order Camarodonta; family Echinometridae; genus Heliocidaris; species Heliocidaris erythrogramma. Next base: position 5,675,584 of record CM046866.1, on the reverse strand, counting down.
CTAATCGATGCTTTAAAAAAAACCCGGATATAAATTCCCTCACAGTAAACATGAGTTCCATAAACTACAATGAATATACTGAAACATAAATTACAACGTAATTGCATGGTCCTTTAAAGCAAATCTTAAAATTGTTCTTGGGTGATAATCTGTCGGAAATCCAAAACACAATAGAAATGGAAAGGTACACTGTAAAAACAAATGGTTCATTTCATTTAAGTGAATTACTTCAAGAAATTGTGTTCAATTATTGAAGCTATATTTCTCAATCGTTTATGCAGTGTAAGAGGCTCCGTTATAAGAAACGAAGTATTAAAGAAGACAGGTCCGTGATATTGAAGGAGATATGTATGAGAAGAAAAATATAGGTGATAGCGATAGTGTGTGTGGCTATCTCTTAAATCAGTTCATCAGGTCATAGCATACAAAGGCCTATTCCTTTTTCTCACAGTCAAAATGGGTAATACTTTCTTTGACTGCCCCGACCAAGCCTATCCCAGATACTGCGACCCCTTCTCCTTCCACGTCCACGTCCCCTGCCTCGTTGATTTTGCTGACCTTTGACCCATCCCGGACCTGGTCCAGGATTCCGTTGGTGGCCAACACCTTCTGATGTAGAAGCTTTCTCCCGGTCACATTCCTTGCAGTTTTCATCTTTGAGCTGATGTTGTGCTACAGGATGTCCTCTAGGACATGTACGCCAGGCTGCTACCTCATAGGATAGATATGTAGGACTACGAGAGGTTGTCAGGTCACTGCTTTCTCTCAGCTGGCCATAATTTTTCGCGGTATACATTTGATTGAGTAGAGCATTAGCAGTTGCCAGTTGGTCCTCCTCTAGATATGAATTCTGGCGTAGGATTTGAAGGAGGTTGTCTGTCTTGGTGCTTGATGCTTGGTAGACACCTGACATCAGGTGTTTTAAAGGTTTACAAAGTATCCTTACCCTATGTATCTGACTCCATGTCTCAAAAGCTTCTTGATCTACGAGTTTATGAGGTGGTGCTTGGTTGTGTTTGTCAAGTTCCTCTGTCAATTCTTGCAGTAAATCGTAAGATTCATCAAGGATTGGTAGGTGCAATGGAAGAAAGGATGATATTTCACGTGACACATCATGAAGCATCTGCTTTGCCGTGCTGACAGCCGAGTTGACCTCATGGAGGAGTTGATAGGTCTTAAGTTCTTCCTGTCGTAACTTTAGTATAATTTGCATCTTGATCATATACGACTCTTTCAAGATATTCCCGTAGCGGCGACTCGACTGAATTGGCTTTTCACATCTCGGGCAAGATTTTACCTAGAACATGTTGAAAAGGAGAAGCATTTTTCAGATACAATGATTATCTACATGTACTTTAGCCATGAAATCCATTGTTAAATCAACCTTTATTGTTCTACCTTATAAAACAATATTGAATATATGAATCGTTAAAAAATATGCTAAATTATAAGAATTTCCATGCACGCGTGGTTAGATAGAGAACATGTTATAACTTTTTATAGTGATTCACCAAAGTTGGGGACACGTTTTTTGTGACAAACCATTTTTTTTTTTTTTGGTGACAATACCAGGAGAAAAAGACATTGAGGATCGATATTCCAACGTTTCCGTTTTCATGTACTGTTGGACCAGCACAATACGATTCAAATGATTGACAAGCAATAAAACTGATAAACAAGTCTTACCGATAATTTGGTAAAGGATTCTAAGGTTACAGCGTCAGATGATATCCCAAAGCCAAGTAATTTGTCCAACTCAGCAACCTCAAAGAAATGATCACAGTCTTCAAGCTGAATGTATCTGCAAACATGAAACATGGGCGGCATTTTGGTGAACCATAAAGGTACATTTGTATACGCGATGCGTAATGGCTGGGGAATTGGCCTACAATACCTTTTTAATATTATAATAGTGATCAAGATGTGGGGCTTGAGAGGGTAGGGGGGTAACAATTTCTAGATATTTATACTCTCGCTATGGAAGGGGATGGGGAATAGAAAGGAACCACAGAACTATTCATCGTCTGTGAAGTTGTACTGAATTTAATCAATGTACATTCTTATTCAAATATTTATTCAAGAAATGATCACATGTCCATAACTTATTTCCATTTTACTCTGCAATTATATTTTACTTTGCTAGGTACCGTATAGTGAATTTTTGTTATTTGTAATGTATTTCGAATGTACTCTGTCATACAGGGCTCACTTGTAAAGCAGTTTTTTATGAACTGAAGAGACGACCCTGTTAAAAGAACGAAGAATCAATTCTTTCATCAATAACTAAGGAAATGGTCATTCCTACACTTTTTAACACTGAATTCAGCTCACCTCGCCTTTTCGAGATCTTCAGTACCAAAGAAGCGTAGCTCTAAATCTCTTCTGTCGCAGATCCGACACTTCTTTGGACACTTCTCGCCACACAGACCGATACAAGGGTGACCACATTTCAGTTTCTTTGGGCAGGGCTTGTCGCACGGGGGTCTATCGCAAAGGTCGCAACATGTCTTCGTGCACTCATAATGCTCACATTTCCAGTTGCAACGCCTCCTGCACAGGGTACAAAGCTCACTGCATGGGTGTTTACAATGGGCATGACGGCACCACCGAGGACAGTTCTGTTCACACAAAAGGCAGGGCGCGCCGCATTTAAGAGTGCATTCATGTCCGCACACAAGCTTCTTCCCGCACTTCTCACTGCAAGGAAGGTGGGAATGACCTTGTGAGCACTTGCCACAAAGGCCCTTGCAGCTGTGTCCGCACTTCAATGCTGCTCCACAAACCACGCTACATGAAATGCAGTTGTCGCAGCATCTAAAAGTTACTTCATGTCCACATGGCAGGTCATTTCTGATGATCATCTCACTGCAATTCTGAGTACAAGCTCTCCCACATATTTCTTGGCAGATGTGGCCACATGGAAGCTCTTTGCTGCATCTTGCCTTGCATAATACTGTCTCTACATCGGTCGAGCACTTCATCTTACGTTTGTGACCACAAGGCAAGATTTTCTCCACAATCTCGGTACATTTACTTTTATGACAACATTTCTCTGTGAGTTCATGTCCACACTGAAGGCTCTTCCTGATAATTGTGTTACATCGGACATCGTCAGTTCTTGTGGAACAGAGAAGGGTGTGTCTGTGTCCGCAGGGCAGAGTTTTCTTAACATTTTTTGCACACCAGATGTTATTGGGATCTTTATGGCACTCTACCAGGCAGGTATGGTTGCATTTCAAAACTTTAAAGACTTTTGTATAACATCTTCCACTGCCATTACACTTCTCTGTTTTTCTATGACCGCAATGCAGTTCCTTGTTGATGATGACCTCGCACTTTTTCTCAAATCCTGTAGTCTCCATGTGACATGGGAGAAGACGGACGTGTGAACAACTTAGAGTTTTTTCAACTTTGACCTCGCACATGATGGACGAAATATCAGTCTTACATTTCGTTTTGCAGGAATGATCGCATGGCAGGACCTTCTTCACAATGACTGAACAGGCGGGGCAGGGATCTGAGCAGAGTTTTGGGCATTTGTGGTTTCTCTTGCATATTACCTTGGAGCAAGGAGCCTTGCATTGGTAAACTTCGTGATTTGAATCCATTGGATGGCATTTATATCGACAAACGTGTCCGCAGTTAAGCCTGGATTCACAATCTCTCATACATCCGCCAAGTGGAACTTTATTGAAGTCATCGGTCGTTTGAACCATCGTCTTATGTTCTGGATGATTGGTACACTGCAACGTAAGGGAGTCGCCAATAGACCCCGTTGATTCTAGGTCCTTAACAATTCCCTTCCATAGCTCGCTTTTTTCAGCAAAGAAGTTAAAATTCCCTATGCAGAAGAGTCCTTTCTTTGCCCTTGATAATGACACACAGACGCGGTTCGAAATTCCGACGAATCCAATGCTTCCATTGTTATTACTTCTTACAAATGACACAATGACTATATCATTCTCTTCTCCTTGATAGTTGTCAATTGATGTAACCTTGACTCCGTCAAACTTTGTACGACCCATCATGCTTTTGATTTTCAGTAGCTGACCAGAATAAGCTGTAAGGATTGTGACATGATTGGGCTCGTATCCCTGATTCAGGAAATACTGACACAGCTTCACAACGATCCCGGCCTCGTGAAGATTGTAGTGACTATGTGTATCCTCAATCTCATCTTCTGGTTCGGCATGATTTAAGAAAAAAATGTTCTTTTCAACTGATTTGATAGTCTCGTATCGTGTAACTGTTTCATGGTCACGAAGTTTATTGTAGAAATTTCTTCGCATCAAAGCAGAAAGTTCGATACGCATGCGGTGTTGCAGTTCGAGCTGGGAGTGAGGGAAGTCGTTGTTGATGAGTCTTTCAAACAACGAAACGTCCAGATGATATTTCTTTGCAAGCAGAAACACGTTTGGTTTCGGTCGAAGTTGCTGATGATCTCCAATAAGAATGAGCTGTTGACATGATGCACTCAGTGCTGTGATGATGTGTGCCTCCAGTACCTCGGCTGCTTCCTCCACAACTACGATCTTTGGCCGGACCCTCTCCAAAACCTGCTGGTGAATAGCTGCTCCAGTTGTAGTCATACCAATTATGGCTGCTTCTCGAAGGACCTGGTATTTCTCTACGTCTTTTGCCTCATCTAGCTGAACACAAAGTAGCTTGAATTCGAGTTCATATACTCGTAATTCCTCTCTCAGCTTGTCAAGATAACTCTGCAACCACATGTGGTAGAGTGCCCATCGGTCATTGGGATGCATACTCCAAACATCGATCATTGAATGAAGAACATGTGGATCGATGCTATCTGAGCCGGACAGCTTCCTTTGGATGAACCTTCTCAATTGTCCATGCTCTACCTTGTCAAGGTCATTTAAGTCAAGACTAAGGAAAGGGTTATCTCTATCGCCCTCTTCATCGGAATCTTCCTCCACATCTACATCATCAATCATTCTTTCAGTCTCGATGGCACTTCTTTCATATTCTACCTTGATTGTTTCTTCATTTGCTACATGATCATGATTAGGACCTTTTCCCTTTTCTTCTTCTTGCACGTTATTCCTTTGTTCGACTGTATCTTGTCTGTCATGCTGATTCCAATCCCTGTCATAGTAACATTCACAAAGAAGCCACATAACAAGCCACGGGTGTGGCTCTTGCATGTGAGAGAAACGCAAAAGGCTGGAGGAATGCTGTCTTGACATGAACGGGCCTAGTTCGTACTCGTTGATGATCCCATTTCTTGCACCATCTATCCTAGCTTGCCTTCTCTCAACACTTTTCCTTGCCGCGTCAACTTCTTTCTTGACATGGCGAACCCTACGCTGAAGGTTCTCATCATCTCGTCGTTCCCTCCGGGCGGCCAGACGATTGAGAGTGAAGTGCTTCTTACGTAGTATATGTCGTAGATTGTAGCGTTGCAACTTCTCACTCTCGCTACGACTGCCAACTCTAACGATGCCAGTGTCACGAAATGTCAAGATGCCCTCCAGAAATTGATCTAGTGCATGATTTGTGTAACACACAAGTAAGATTGGGCTGGGGTTTTCTTCTCTTGACCAGACTTCCCGGTTACGAAGAAGAGTCTCTACGATCTTCAGGCCAATGTATGTCTTGCCAGTACCCGGTGGTCCCTGTATGATAGAGAGTTCTTTGGTGAGAGCTGTCTTGACGGCTTCATATTGCGATTGGTCGAGCTGCACATCGTCAACATTCGGCCAAGCTTCATCGTTTGACACCTCAATTATTTCAGGACATTCTCTTCGATGGTTTAGCAAAGGTGAGATATCAATTTTGCATGGCACGACTGCCAATTCGTTTTCTTCATTGATATATATCTCGTCTTGTAGATAAGCAGGGGCCTTGACATCATGACACATGCTCAATATATATCCGGGAAACGGTAGACAGGGCACCGACATTCGCTGAAGGCCCAGAAGAACTGGGCGGTATGCTTCGAAGAACACAGATGACTCTGCCATCACATATTTCTGTCTGAGTAGACATGACGCATCTTCTTGATCGACCAGGGATATGGCTACCAATCCTTGTTCGAGATCTTTTACGTCACGTTTAGCCACTGTGGCAAATATGTAGGACTTGAAATCATCTGATGACAAGATGAGCAATGATCCGTACATCAGCCGTTTGGTCGAATGCCATCGGACACGAGGTAACTTCTTGAAAGCTATGTAATGTGATGTTCCTGAAAAGTCATGTACAGAATTCTTGTAGTAAGCGTCTTCGTAGATTCGCACATCCTGGAGTTTCGCCCTTCGGTCAGGGTTGGCCTGCTTGAAATTTAGGTACTCTGATATCCCATTGCGGAGAGGATAGATGAAGTCTTCCTTCAGGAGTCGAAATTGAACATCAAGGTAATGATCTGCGTCGACGTACACCCCTCTTTTCAGATGAGGACGGAGAAATGGCTGATACCCTGCTTGCAATTCCTTTAACGTGGGAAGGATGTTTTGCTGGCGGAAGTCATCAGGTGGTGGATTCTTAGAAATACGATCCATATGTCGTTTTGTCTCCCTTTCTCTTTCGATGTCATCTATGTTATTATTCAGCGATTTGATCGACTCCAGAATCTCTGCAAGTTTTTCGTCTCCGTCCATGCCCGTTACAGCATCAGATATAAGTGTGGCAGCAACTTTTAGATCCGAAGCACGGCTTGGCAATCTGTGCATCAATGATTGGAGGACAGTAATAACATTTTTAAGAAGTACTGACTGCTCCTCATCTTTTACTACTCCTGGACGCCTCAGTCTGATCAAAAACTTATGAATGTACTGCTTAAACAGTTTAGAATCTATGACCAATGTCAGTAGCATAATCACTGTTTGTTCAGCACCAATAGCTCCGCAAAGAAATGCTAGAGCCTTCCAAAATAGATGTTGTCGGTTCTCATCCATCAAATCTTCGTTGAGACCGGCCTTAAGACTTCCTTTCAGGGACCCAAGCGTTGTCGCGGCCTCGGAAGGATCCTTCTCAAGTATTTCGATCAGAAGTCTGGAACTTATTGGTCTGAAGTTACCTTGGTTCTTCCCGTATGTGCCTTGGGTTTGTCCATTTCTGTAATGTAAGCGCATGAAATGCAGCAATGTGTACTGTGCTTAATTTATTCAAAATGTCTTTTTACTTGTATGTGGTCTCCTGTGTTACTTTAAATATTTATCTTGATACTGGAATTATCCATATAGGTATTCATTTTTTAAAAAGGATTCTGTTTGAGAATGTGATAAGCACTAGGAAACATACAAAATATCAACTTCATCATAATCACATAGCATACCAGTTTTGTATTTAGTCAGTTCGGGTGGAATTTTCAATGTAGAGAAGATGTTAATTTACTATGAAGTGCCTCTGTTTTTGGTAACGATAAGACAGTGCAGAAGACTTGTTCTTTTTCGAATATGCTTATGACTGAAACTGTAGTTGCGCCCGCCATGTATGCAGTGACGCATCTAGGGATTATGGCGCCCGGGGCAAATAAAGAAGTCATTTAACCCTAAAAATCAAAATTTCTTGTGTATTTTACCCAGGAAATCTTTTCAACTGACCACTTTATACCGTAGAGAATTTAGAATTTTGTACATTCATAGACGGTTTTCTATTCACTCCCTTCTAAAATTGGGAGCGAAATTAACGAAAACCCATGAGAAATGGTCCAGGAATTTGGAAAATCGACTAAAAGTTGGGATTTCTTTTAAATGTTGACCCTTTGCAAATGCTGTTTTATGCATTTGGTCCTATATTGGGGGCGCAATACTTAGCAAGAGGCAGATGATACTTACATGATAGCGAGCAAAGCAACGACAATTACATCTTTATTTTTGAATTTTGAACCCTTTAAAAAAGAAATCTATTTAAAACTAAATATTGGGGGCGCGAAATTCCGAGATCCTGACAGACAATAATTATGCGAGGGAGCAAAGCCACCGAGCTTTAGAACATTATCGCATTTTAAACCCTCAAAAACTGTATCTCTTATACATTTACCCTACCGATTGGGGGGGGGGCGCGTAATCCTTAAGGATTGTTTTTCTTAATTTTCCCGCTTTTTTTCTCTCTTTTGCGTTTTTGCGCCCCCTCCAAGTGCCGCCCGGGGCACGTGCCCCCCTCCCCCCTCCCCCCTAGATACTGCATGTATGTATTTTTTCTTGATTAATATGACATAATTTATATTTGTTCTTCCTACTTTTCTCTTTATGACTTCATTGTATGTTCATCCCTTTTCTTCCCCTTCCCTTTTCCGAATCTGTTGAAATTCAAAAAAAAGTCCCTCACGCTATTAGCAAAAAAACAACAACCTTGAACCTGAACTATAAATAAATCGTGGATATTAAATGCTTAATTGGAATATGATTTCCGCTTCTTGCCATTTTTCAAGTTTCGGGACAGTACCTTGAATTTAATGGCGTTCGCGTACCTACTACTTCCTCTTCCTTTTCCCATTCCTTTTCCGGCCCCTGGTCTTCTACCATCATTTCCTGGTCCCCCTCCTCTTCCTTCGGAACTCGATGTTTGTCTGAGTTGATCTGTCCTTGGTCCGTCAGATGTACCCCATTCGGGATTTTCATCCATTTTACGCCGTTTCGTTCCCATGGCATCATCTTGCCTTTCAATAACAGTATCAGCTTCTCTTTTCGTTCCTCTTACCCTGTCCATTTTACGAGCATTAAGTATATCCATGGCATCGCTAGGATTGGAAAGAACACCCGTCTGGTTCGCCTCGTCCCCTTCCTTGCCCCACATCATGAGAACCTGGTACAAATTTAGGGAAAATATAGCCAGGTTTTACATCACAACACAAAAGATAACAAACTGACTAAATTTGTACAGAATGGGCAACTGAATTTTTCGTATTATAATTCTATGAAAGTATAGTATAGTATATATATATAAACCCCTCAAAAAAGTTTGGAAACGCAAGATTGATCGATTATATCTCTCTTGTCATGGCATAATCATCGCTTTTATTATTGAAAGTGTGTTTATTCCTCTTTAAAATGATACCATATCTGTTATGATTTTGCAGTCATGGAATGAATCAGGTTCTTATACTACCCAAATCCCTAAAATCAACCCTGGAGCTATTAAAACACTCTACCAACCCATACCCTAAATCTAACATGAAACCCAATCGCAACCCTAACCCTGTATCTTTGACGAAAGGACGCCCGTACCAAATGTCGGAGCAGTACGTCGGGGGCGTTTCATGAAAGGACTTGTCAGATATTTTATCCAACAAATTTTCTCTGAGCCAATCAGATACAAGGATTTCAGTAGCTTATAACAGTTGTCGGATAAAATATCCGACAACTTCCTTTCATGAAACGCTCCTCAGATCACCGGTTTCATAACTTACTCGTTAGTCATTTATAACTTACTCATTTTCCACATAAACACGTGACATTTTTTTCCATCCATAACATTACTCTTCAAACAGTTCAATTTTCCTTCCTAGCGAGGGGCAGAATCCGAAGGCATGGGGGGGGGGGGGGGGGGGTCGTGCACAAAAACTTTTTCCCAAAAGCAAGAAATTATTCTCTTCCTGTGATATTAAAAATGTGACTTTGCTTATTCAAATATTAGAATAACCTTTTCCAAGGTTAGGTGAAGTAAATGGGTACCCGGTAGGAAGAAATATCTTGTATGCTATAACGCCTTATTAGGATAGTTCGGCAAAAGCCTGGGTGATAATAGTACATCGCTTCGAAACGTCAATATTAAGCGCTTTATAAATATTACTATCATTATTATACTCGGCGTTTAAAGAAAAACTTCCTGAAAAATTCATGCAAGTATATATTTATAGGTGTTTAATTTCAAATCATATAACACAGTATTTCATTTGCTTTCCAATGGTAACTTGATTAGGTTTCCACGGTCACGCATCAATGAATACCATTGTCTTCAAAATTTTGCGCTAAATTCCAGTTGGTTGACTTTCTTGTAAAACACAATATGCATGGTTTGGGTTGTTGCTCTTCATGGCAATCCGTTTGCAAGCAAATCTCATGATGATTACTTTTACGCCTTAACAAACAGTCTAATGAACTTCTCAAAGCATGGAACAAGTCTTAGTCATAAACTTTGACCACTTTGCTTTGACCAAGAAAAAGTGAGATCCTTAAAGAGAACAGAGAATATGTTTGTTTGTTTTGAGTGCTGCAGGCATCTTCCGCCGATTTTCAACTAAAAGCTGACATTTTTGAAACTTAGGAAATAAAATCTTTAATCACACGTATGATTTTTTTTCCTTCTTTGTGCTATTTGTCTTTGATTTGCGATTCTTTGCGGTAACCAGAACAAGTTACCATTGGAAAGAATAGTAATTATTCTCTCATATGTTATAGATTTCATTGTCAGTTCACATAGATTTCATTTACAGGAATTTTTCAAATTTAGGATTCCTTTTTTTATATACGCCCAGCAGTTTGCCCCTCCTGCAATTAAAGAAGTACCATACTTGAGTTGAAATTACCTCTTCTTAATCTGATGCACACATCAATCATACACTTCGTGATAAAAAAAGGGAACCGTTTCTTGAAGGAATAGATAGGTTTACATCTGTTTTGTACATTTTGCCATGGCAAATGCCTCTAAAAATGGTCCTTTAAAGAAAATATTTGATGTCGTTCCTTTTAAAACAATGTTATTCCTCATTAAATTCATTATTAGTCTCATCTTGCCTAAAAGGACGTGTTTTAATAAGAGGGCTGAAAGAAAGTTTTCAGATCCCAGAAAGTGTCTCCGATAATTATAGAAAGAGCACATTTTAAAGACATTTACTCGGTGTTGTATTAGTCATGAACAGAAGAAATTAGGTAGACCACACATCAGGTAGGAAAAGATTGAGCAATTTACTCTCTCCAAACTTCTCTCACCTGCTCAGAACTTTCCTGATCTCAATCACTCTTTCCTCCTTTTGCTTCTTTCCCCCTTTCCATTTCAATTCATTTTTGGTGTCCGAACACCGAAAACAAAAACCAAAAATAGTCTTGTATAAGTGTTTAATTTAATTTCATTCCATTTCCATCTCTTCCCTTTCCTTTCACTCTCCTAAATTCCTCTAAACGCCCCATAAGTGGGTTATTTTTCACGAAAGAATATATCAACAGCCTTTTCACAGAGGCTCCCACATGGTGTTACCGAAAACCTTAGATTCTGAATTATTGTACTTTTTTATTAACTATTCATCTCCAAGCAGAACTTCATCTTTATATATATATATATATATATATATATATATATAATCAAAAGTTCAGAAAGTGGAGGACATTATATGGAGGATTATATAAAGTAAGTAAAGTGGAGGATTATATAAAGTAAATGAAAAGTTCACTCAGAGACAAATAAGACAGAGCAGTAAAAAGGTTTTCACAAGCGCTTTCGTTTATTTCTTCATGTGGAATAACATGAAATTTGAATCTTTGGCAATTTATATACAAGAATATTATGCACATATAAATAAATAAATACGATGACGTGTACTAATACAAGTCCAGTTTAGTCTATCTTTCAATAGAAGGGATACTACAATGGGAGAAAGAAAGAGGGGGTTCGAATAGAACAAGGATAAATGGAGGAGGAAAGATGCGGGTAGATGTGTTTTACTAATCCCTTTGAATCTTTGCTGGACAATGACCTTTGTGAGTGGTCAAGTTTGGAGTCTCTTAGAGCATATAGGCTAAGAAGGTTTGTTTGATGTAATATGAGGGCATGGACATAGCTTTAAAGTTTTATAGGTTTATATGGCGTTTAATGCCGGTTTAAATCTATTGATGAAATAATCTTCTTTCAGACACCGTTTCATTTTATCTTCGTCATTCATTTTATAAAAGGGTGTGATAAGAACAGTGTTCTATAGAGTGAGCACATTTTTCTAGATGTTCACTTAATTTAAGTTGTCTGTATTCTTTTTGTCTAATTTGTTGTCGATGGACTCTTACTCTGTTACGGAGAATATCTCCGGTTTCTCCTTTGTATTGTTTTTGCAGCCTTGGCATGTTATGCAGTATATTGAATTTTTAGTTTGGCATGTGAAGGGAAATTGAATGGAATTTAGTTTGATTTGGCCCCAGATTAATTTGGTTAGTTTCATTTATATGAGAGCAAGTTTTGCATCGTTTATCTCCGCATATATTCGGTGTATTATTGCACGAATTCACCCGGGTTTTTTTTCATTATACCATTTCTTTGCATGTTTTTGTTAACATTATTGAAATGTCTCCACTTAGACGATCGGAGATAATTAGGAGATAATGGCCATATTTCTTTGAAAATTTGATTGATTTCCTGACGTACATGCAACCAATACCTGCGCGAGAAGAGAATACCTTTCTAAACAACTTCACCAAAGACATTCTTTCCAACCTGTCAAAAGAGATTTTAATATACAGGCATTTTACAACACATTCTCCGGGGAGAATCGCTCAGAGCTAAATTTCTAATACTACCCTAAATCCCTAAAATCAATCCTGGAGCTATACCACTCTACTTAACCCGCACCCTAAACCTAAATATGACACCCAATCGCAACACTAACCATAACCCGGCCTGTACCTTTGACGAAAGAAAGCTCGTAGAAAATGTCGGAGCATTACGTCGGATCACCGCTTTAATAATTTTCTCGTAACTCATTTATTATATATATATATATACCACGTGAATTTGTTTCCCATCTACAACGTGATTAGATATGAATGTGACCTACAACCTAGTTCACACCAACGGCGCTTTGATGGCGCTTTAAAGCGGCGTGCAAAGCTTGATTAAAGCGTCAGGGTCGTAATAGATCGTGGGAAAGCTTGGAGCAAAGCGGGACATTCGGCAAGAGCGCCAAACATTTTTAAACTGTTTAAAAATTTTGGGCGGTCTGTCACGAATTGAATAAAGCGCCGAGAGCGTCAGCAAAGCTTGACTCAAAGCGTAGGAAAGCCCAACAGAGCTTGGTTCAAAGCGGGGACCCCAGTCTTCACGGTCTGTCACCACTTGACACGCTTTGTTAAGATGTCTCAAGATTTGCTACGATCTGGCATGAAGATCTGACACGCTTTGTTACGCTTTCATGAAGGACTCTCACGCTTTCCCAAAAATTGAGACGCTTTGATCAAGGATTGACACGCTTTGTTAGGCTTTGTTACGCTTGGCAAGCTTCCTAACGCTCTCTCATGCTCTCTCACGCTCTCCTACGATACCCACGCTCTGTCTCCATCGCTATAAATAGCGCTGCGACTTGAGTACCACTCATTGCATTGTTTCCAAACGAAGAAGTATCACTATCAGTGATAATATTAAATGTTTGCTTTGATAACTTTGCATGTATGATTTGTAAAATGTTTACTGTGATAACTTTGCATGTATGATTTGTAAACAGTGATAATATTTATTTTTTTGTTTGGTTAAGTTTGATGCTTTTTGTACATATTGATAACATGTTTCTTAATAATAAAAGAGAATATGTTACATTTA